>JARHVA010005637.1:1120000-1143832 GCA_037957365.1 Torreya grandis | reverse complement strand
AAACAGCCTTCTATGAAAACTAATTTTTTCAATTCCTTAGATTGTGAGCCCTCCTTTGAAGAAATTCATCCTATTCCCTTTGGAAGCCAACACATTCATCCTCAAGTAACTCTTCCCATGCATAAACAAACTCTTCCTAATCTCCCTTAACCTCCTCAAGTCCTCCAATCTAATGTCAAAATTCCAAGTTGGGAAAATGTCTATCATGAACCAGCTCAAGACATTGAGAAAGATGAAATTGTTGCCTATCCTCAAGAAGAGAGTTCCAATCCTAAGGTCATGAGTTGGAGTGAAATATTGGAATCATGGGGTAAGAAAGAAGAGAAGAATATTGCTTAAGAGTGTGAAGTGGAAAATAAAGTTAGTCCTTCTCAAATCCCTCCCACCCTTCCTCAAGAAACTTCTTGTACATCATGGCAGCCCTCATGTGCTCCCCATCTCCATGGTGATTCCTATGAGCTTCAAGAAAGACTCTTCCAAGAGAATCTATCTAAACAAATTGAGGAATTAGAGGAAAAGATGAAGTTGCTTAGTCAAGAGGAGATCGAAGGTTTAGACCTAAAAGAAGATCCTATGCATAAACACATCCATCTACCTTTCATCAAGAGAGTCCTCAAGATACTTTTGATGTTGATGAAGTGTTGGTCAAGTGGAAAGAAGAGAATCAAGTAATTTTGGCCCAAATTTTTCCTCATCTCTCTCATTATCTTTCAAAATAACCTCCCACGTGTCATTCCCAATCTGATTTTGAGAGTCCTTGTGTTAAACCTCTTGGCTTGGGGTGATGAAGAATGTTTTCCTTGTGTTGAGGAGATTACCTTGAGAAAGGTAAGTGAAGAGGAATGTGCTCAATTCATGACTGATAAAGGAGACTTCATGAGTGTGGAAGATGAGGAAATCACCATAGGTATGCCTCTTGGTGAACAAAAGGACAATTCACAAACTTTTGAAGAAGGGTGTTTTTATTTTTTTGTAAAGAAGAAGAAATGATAATTAATTCCTTTCTCACCTTGCAAAACACCATAGATGAACATGAAAAAGTTCATAATCAATCTTTGGATGACTTTTTTGAATTCATTGGAGCATACTATACTCCTCTCCAAGGAGACCATGAGCTAATAAAGCATGAAGAAGGTGGCATGGGAACTCAAGTAAGTATGCAAAGGAGAAACAAACCTTCATGTTTATTCTTTCAAGGGGTTTGTGAATCTAGGAATGATATTTTTGAAGTCATTAATAGGGGATATCATCCTCTACAAGGAGATCATCAGCTCTTGAAGGATGGAGAAGGATTATATTGGCCTAAAGTTTTGAATGAACATGAAATCAATCCTTTTGAAATCATGTCTATAAAGAGAATGGGAGTTGATCATGAGAAAGTGAAGGGGCAGAAATATGAAACTAGTGATCATGTACAAGAGGAGTTAATTTTCTTGGTCAGATTGTTTGGATTTGATTGGTTCCTAATGAGCATCATGCCAATGAAGTTGGCAGACTTTGTCAAAAACATGGAGGTATCAATGATAAGAGACAAAAGGGTTGTTGACTCATCTAATCCTTCATGCCATGAAGTAAGAAGAATCTTAGTCTTCCTTTTTGATCTAGAGGGAGGTATCTTTATAGTTATTTGTATATAGTAGTTGTCTTTTGTCTCTCCTAAGTATTTTTAGCACATGTGTGTCTTGTGTGTGTTTGTCTTCATTGTTGTGTGTGTCCTTTTCCTTTGTGTGTTAAGGTAGTCACTAGTTATCTTGGTCAATGGTCAAATCTCTTGTTTGTTTCAGTCCTTAGATGACTCCTAAACCCAATGGACTGATAAGGCTACTGGTCTAGTTAGTATAGCAGGCATACTACCCCCATGAGTCACCAAATTGTTGACCAAGTTTGACTTTTTAGTCAAACTAGGGCACCTATAAATAAAAACTTGAGTTTTAGGGTCTATAGGGGGTCTAAATAGATGTTACAAGGTATTTAAAGGGTCAATTAATGTCATTTCATGTTATACTACCATTGGTTATTAGTCTCCTAGGTTTATTTATTCTTTTGGGTTATTTAGAGGTCATTTTTAAGTACATTTAATGCTTTATACAAATTTTTTGGGAAGTGTGAAAGTGTAAAAAATTAATATCACATTTCATGTGTCCTAAGGAGTTTTTAGTATCCATGCCTAACTAAAATTTGGTAGGTTGATCAAGAAGGAGTAGTTTTTCCTCAAAAATAAGAGTTTTTGGGCACTTGTACAGACTTCCCAAGTCCATCATCAGCCAAAAACGTGGGAAGAGAAAATATTCACCTTCCCAAACTCATTTTCACGTTTGGACTTAAAGGTTAATGCAAAATTATATCTTTGCAACTCATTTTCTCATCTTGGCATACAAAGAAGGATCGACTTCAAGTGCTCACCATGAGCCGTATAGTTAAAGTTAGAGGAAATGATTTTGGGGGTAGATAAGGATCTGAGTCTACTCCAAATCCATAATAATAAGTTTAAATTTGGTGCATCCTCCTCTATTAACAATCATTAACAATCCAGATAGCTTTTTAAGAAATTGCATTGAAGAGGGGGTCATTGTTTGCATTCTTCTTCATTTTTCTTGTTTTGGTCTTATGATTCTAGGTTTTGAAAAGGTGTCCACATGATTTTCAAGGTGTTATTTCAGGTTTTCCATCCTTAATTTGGTTTTAAATGCATTAATAATGTAAGGAAGCCTTTTATAGGCTTATTTTCCACTTTGGATCAAAATTCTGCCTTCTTCTCAAAAAGAGTACACCTACAAATGTTGGGCAAGTTCTCCATGCCAACATGAGGGATTGGACAAGGTTATATATTTTTTGGATGTCATGAACATGTTTTAAAATAACAAGCCTTCTCATAAGGCCTAAAACTATGCACTTTTCATTGTTGTTTCTCATTGCCCCTTCCAACTCAGTCCAACCTGTAGGAGGCCATGAATAGGGAACAAAAGGAATATGGAAGATGGAGGTGATCTATGGGTCTTTCTCAAGGTTATATGGAATGTTTTTATTAGTTTTCAAATGGTAGATCATAACTCAATCACCAAGGCCCTAAGGAGGAAGTGAGATTGCAAAACAAAAAGACAACTGAGTTTTGTTCCTCAGTCCCTAAATATCCCAAATAGAGCTCCCAAGGGTCTTTTAGGTTTTCCTAAGATGAATTCATGTTTGATTTTGAGGAATCCTCTTAGGTAAATCTTGTTTTCCCATCCATGTACAAACTTCATGCCAAGTTTGAGCTTCAATGGGCAAGGATCATGTGTGCTTTGAGACCTTCCAAAATGGCAAAAAACCACTGAAACTAAATAGTGGCATCTACAGGATTTCCAAGAAAGGTTTGATGTTTACACCATAAGAGGAAGTCCTAGGCCTATTATTGCAAGAGGGAACACTTCAAATCAACTCAAAAACCAATCTTGAGCATTTAAATCATTAAGAGGAGTTATGTTGCATGGAGTGACCTCTTCGGCCTATCACATGTCTGTACACAGGGCGAGGTAGGCAGTGAAGGCAAGGTTTCAATAGGATTGCATGAAGAGATGGTATTAATAACTCCAAGATGATAATATGGTAATTTTGAATACTATGGATTTGAATTCAATATTAACAATCCTTGTACACACCTAACATGCTTCAAATGACTCTCACATAATCTATAGGGTTGGATTATCCACCTACAGCCAGGGGCATTGGAAGTTGGTCTCAGTCAGGGGTAAGGGTGGTTTTTGAGACCAAATGGAATGTGAAAATGAGGTAAAATCATGTTATATGAGGTTAGGAAGGAAAATAAAGACTTGTATACACTTTTTAGGTTAAAAACCCACCTTGAAAACCTACAGCCAAGGCAGAGTATGCACCTATAGCCTGGTATTTGAGTTGGTCTCAGTCAGGGGTAGATGAGGTACTTTGTGCTAACATTCAAGCAAGTGGATGATGAAATAGAGATAATATTATGCCAAAATAATAAAGGACAGATTTCTCCCCCCTCTTTGAGGTTAGATACATATAAATATATACCTACATGCCTATGAACAAACACCTACATTCTAGAATGGAGGTTGGTCTTAGTTAGGGGTAAAGTGAAGTTTTGGAGCTCAAATGGAGCATGTAGGCAGATGGGATGATCATAATAGAATTATAAGAAGTTAAAAAATATATTTTCATGATTTTTGATGTCAAAAACATACCTTGAAAACCTGCAGGCCTGTAGGTGTGTGTCTCAGTCATGCACATAGGTGAAACACAATCAAACTGGTAGTGAGGTGAATTTTTTAGTTTTAGACCTCCGTTGGAGTCCTTCAAGTGATATAATTAAAAATAAGGGGAGAATGAGTCAAATTAACTTGTTATTATTCTAAAAACATCATGTAAAAATCCTTAAAATGGCCAAAACATCACTAAACAGGGGTAGGAATAGAGATAAACACAGTCAAGATAGGGGTATGCCAAATGAAGGACCTATACATGGTAATGCATGTTTTAAAGGTTTTATAGGTGAATAAAAGCATGAGGATGGTTTATTACCAAGGAAATAAATAAATAAAGTCTTAAAAATCCCAAAATAAGCTCATGATAATCTACAACAAACACAAGGCAATGATTTCCTTTTCAAGGCATTAAAGGCATATTCTAGGTTTCCATGGCAATGAAAGTGTTTGAGGTTAAGATAGGATATATAATTATATTAAAACATAATTACAGGTATTGATAGACCATAAAATATCACAAATTATAGAAACTAATTGTTTTTCTCTGTAAGTGCATCTTATACCCTGCCCACCTCAAAATATGTTTTCCCAAAAGTATGCCTTGAAAAATTGGAGAGTTGGAGGACCAAATGGAGGATTTAGGAGATAAAATTTGGTAAATAGTACCCTTAGGATGTATATAACATTATTAAATAATTATATTTTATGATATAATAGGTAAAACACTCATTATTTTGTCTCAAAGCAGGGGCAGTTTTGGTGTGCATGGAGGTGCCAATTTTGAGAAAAATGATGAAATGTTGAACCAAAAGGATATCAAAGGAAAATTTATGATTATATAAGTAGGAGGGTACATAAATAAAAATTAAAAAAATTACTTTTGGGTATGTAAACATATAGGTTGTTCCGAACTAGGAGGTTTGCATTCATACCTAGTGGGAATGCTTAGGCGTAAAAGCCCAACTAAGGGTCATTTGCATTTTTTTCCTTTTCAATACCTCAAAATTGGTTGTAACATTTTTTAATAGGTATACCAGATGTTTTTTATCCATCATAAATCAAATAAAACCATTGGATTGTCAATTTGAGTCTCAAATAGCAAGCAGGCCTATTGGCAAGGTCTAGGCATAAGGCCAAACAAGGGTAAGTTTTCATTTTTGGATCTTGAGGATCTAATATAATTATGAGAAAATATTTTTAGGGTTAATATATAGGTTTATAATCCATTTTTAAAAAAATTAATTCATCAATAATCCAAAATATTTTTAGGGTTAATATATAGGTTTATAATCCATTTTTAAAAAAATTAATTCATCAATAATCCAATTCTTGGTTTTGAGGCTCCCACACCCTCACAAAATGCACTAAATGTCATGTATGGTCAACTTCAAGTGCTTGGAACTTTCATGTACCTTTTCATGGGACCTGTAGATGTTCAAGGGAGTTATATGGGGTCCTTAATAATCCAAAAGTGGATTTTTTAAGGAATTAAAATGTGCCATATTTATGAACAAACACTAAGAAGGCTTGTCACTGTAAAACCCTCCAAAACCCTGTTTGAGACCTAGTTGTGAAAATCAAGTTATAAGTGCCACTACATGGAGGAATTTGAGCCTAAGTGATGAATATAAGTTGTTTAAAACTCCAATAGGATCACATAAATTGAATTCTCTTGTACATAACTATAAGGACAAAGTTAGGAATAGTATTTTTATCACTATTTTGTGTGTTGTGCAGGCTACAGGATGAATTAAGAGATGAAACAAAGTTTGGGTGGAATATTTACTCTTAAGATAACTCCCAATATTAATTCAATGTCATTAATAAACCTATAAGTTCTTAAAATAGGTCCTTACTTTTAGCCTATCAAAACTAGCCTAATGCATAAGCTAAGGAGAATAGAGAAATTCTTCAAGTGAAGTGATTTTAAAGTACCCCTAATGATTTCAAGGCAATATAGGGCCTTAAAACTTGTCATTCACTCCCTCCCATGGATTTTCATGGAAAAATGATGACAATTTGGAAGCCAAGTGTACAGGGTGCATGAAAGAGCAGTTTTTAGGACAACAAATGATGATGGCTCTCTACCAGTTATTTTTAGAAGACCAAACATGCATCAAATACATGGAGAGGAATGTTTGAGATATTTCCCTTACATCCCAATCATTTGACCTATCTTATATCAGTTACAAGACATTCAAATAGGCCTAATCATGAAGATAGTTTTTGTGTGCAAAGAGAGGAGTTTGTGCCATTTTGCCTAACTTTGATGACTTTGATTAACACTTGTTTCTCCTGACCTTAAATGGTTTGACCCATATCCTCTTCCCATGCATGGATAACTAAAATTATCATCTTGACACGTGTCAAAATGACCCTTGGATTTCCTTTTTTCTCTCTTTCTCTCTCAAACTCTATAAGAGTTAGCCATTTTGGCATTGTATGGATGCTCCACCTAAGTATGGTGAAGCCCTACTAAATTTTGCACCTTCTAACCAATAAAATTACTAAGTTTTATCTCTCTCATTACTGTGCATAGTGTGCTCTATTTGAATGTTGAATTTGCCTAGTGAAAACTATGGATTCCTTAGCATTGTACTTCATTCTTTCACCTATTTGTAGACTCTTCTTGCAGGGCATGTGAACTGTTTCAAGAGATATTCATGGTTGAATTGATTATTATTTTCATTATAGTCATTTAAGACATTTTGTCTAGTCCTCCTAACCTTGTATATTATCTAGGACCCCATAATGTGATATTGATGCAAGAAGGTATATATTTAGAAAAGAGTATGTTTTAGTTGGTTCTTTGGTCTCAAGTGTGGAATGCAAGTGGTTGGAAGTCATCAAACTGATTTGGTGTATCACTTTCATAGATTAGGATTACTTTTCATGCTATTCTTAACTCTTTTCAACCCCCAAAGTGTTAGTAGTAGGAATATGTGCTTGAGTGATACATCAAAGGGAGCTAGCCCTTATCTAGAGGTTCATCTCGAAAGTTTGCTCACCCACAGCAAGTGAGATGTACCAATTTTTCCACTTGGATTAGAGGCCTAGAAAACCTTTTCTCATAGGGTGCATCCTAGTGACAATAGGAACTATAAGGACTCTTTTTAGTGATGTTCAGCTATGTTATAGAGATTACACACACACTCACACTCTCCCTTTCCCTATGACTTATGAAGAATACTTCCTCAGTCCAATTATTAAGTTACAATGAGCATACATCACTCAGTACACACTTAGCTCTGCTCTCTCTTTCTAAGCTCCTCTAAGCTCTCTCTCTCAATTATACTTTGTCTTGGAGTTGGAAACTTCTCTCCCCGCTTTCTTAATCTTGCTTGATATGTCTTGGATCATCTGAGGTGACTCTCTAACTACCTTAAAATTTTGGTGGCCTAACATTGATGTCCTTCCACACTCTTTGAGCTCTTTTTGTATTGGAAAATAATCCACACATCATATATTCTTGATTTTTATGGTTACTTTACTCATTTTCTCAATGCAAGTATAATGTTTAGTTATTGCAGTTTGCTCTATATACTCTGCTATGCCTTGGAGTTGGACCCTTCTCTTCCCACTTGCTTAATCTTGCTTAATTTTGCTTGGATCATTTGAAGTGAATCTCCAACTCCCTTCCCAAAACTCCCTTCAAATATTATTTTCCTAACACTAATAACCTACCACACCACTCAAGCTCCCTTTATCTTGGAAAATGGTCCACACATCATGTATTCTTGATCTGGGAAATTATTTTACTTGCTTGCTCAATACAAGCAAAATCATAATTTGTTATATACCAATGGTCTAGAAACCATCGATTGTATGAAGCAAAGGTTTCATCATTCTCCCACTGAAAGGCCATTATGACCAATGGGAAATGACTAAAACCATCCTTCCTAGACTTCCTTATCTTCTGGGACTATTGATGATGTTCCTTGGCTTAATGCTAATCTTCCTTCACACTCACAATGTTTTCGTAAAAGGTGACAAGTCACACAACTCAAGACAAATTTGCACAAGTGAGCACAAGAATTCAGACCCATGTTTTTGAATTATGATTTTTTTTTTGTGAACCCAAATGTTGTTGCATTAGATAATGATGGAGGCATTGTTGATTTTGTTTTTCATCCAAAAATAATAATTTTAATCATACCATACTTGTGTGATTATGCATAGGGAAAGAAACACAAAAAAAACTTATTGCAACTAGGGGTGTAATTGCTTGCATTAAGTATTATTCAATTTCAAATACAAGACTAGCCAGTATGAAACACATATTTCATCTAGGAATTGCTCAATTAAATTCCTAATTTATGAAGAATAGTTATTGAACATTTGTTAGGGATCATTTTTAGACAAGTTACCTCTAAATTTTTTCTAGGAAATATGAGATTGTGATTGTTGTCCCTCATTTTTTAATATAAGGTCCCCTTTGGTCAAGTCCAAATCTAAACACCAACCAACCCAAAACTCCTTTTTTTCAAGGCACCATAGAATTAGCTCAAATCCTACAAGGGGTAAGGTATGTAAGCCTTGTATTTGATGCAGAGTTAAGTGTATCATGCATATCAAGAGTACAAGGTGGTCTCATATATTGTAAGCTTCCTTGAAAACCATAAAAAAGGTGCCTCGCATCATGAATCTTAGAAATGACATGGAATAAGGAATATGTCACCATGAAGGACAAGCGTTGCCTGACATTTTCTTAATTCATGTCTCACTCCCCTTGCCTCCTCTTTATAAGACTCACTCCCACCTACCTCAAATAAATTCATTCTCTCTACTACACTAACACAATACCACCTTGCATGAATAATTAGACCAATATAGCTTTGAGGGAGGAGATAATCTCTCTCTCTCTCTCTCTCTCTCTCTCTCTATATATATATATATATATATATATATATATATATATATATATATATATATATATATATATATATATATATAGAGAGAGAGAGAGAGAGAGAGATTGTCTCCTCCCTCAAAGCTATATTGGAGAGAGAGATCTATATATATATATATATATATATATATAGAGAGAGAGAGAGAGAGAGAGATTATCTCCTCCCTCAAAGCTATATTGGTCCAATGATTCATGCAAGGTGGTATTGTGTTAGTGTAGTGTTGACCAAATTTGAATTTTAGTCAAATTGGGTCAATGCCTACATATTGAAACTTTTTCAAAGGTTCCTATATGTCTTTATATAGGTCTCATGTTGGTTTAAACACCTCACCCATCCCTGCTCTAGCCTTGGTCTAAGTCCATCTTCCTTGTGTTAGTCTAGTCAACTAAAGTCAACTTTGGTCAAACATGGTCAAAGGATCAAATTATTTTTAAAATGTCCTAATGTGGTCATTTAGGTGTTTAAAATTTTTCCTAAATCATAAAATTGATCCTTTACCATGTCTCATATGCAAAAATGCCTTTTTGGTCATATTTTGGCTTATTTAATGACTTGTACGGACTTTCAAAGGAAGCATATTTGTCACAAAGGTGATTTTCAACATGGAGGAGGTCAGGGTATGTCAAGAAGTGATCAGAGTCAGTTCAAGAATCAGTTTCAAGAAAAAAGAGGTAGTTTCTCCTTGAAAATATGTCGTTAATGGTACTTGTACAGACTTGGGAAGTCCATCTTCAGAAAAAAAAACATGGGATAGTGTCTCTTCAAATCCATAAAGTCATTTCCACACTTGGTGTGCTGAGAAAAGGTCAAAAAAATTAGTTTTTTCTTTTGTTTCATCTTTTTTTTCCTTTGCAAGCCAAGAAAAGTCAATTTGAAATGCTTGGTACAAGTCAAACAATTGGATTTGGGAGGAATGCTCTTAGGGTTGAAAGGACTCTAAGTCAGCTTCATTTTCATGGAAATATTTTTTAGTTTCATGGCTTATCCTTATGAATCATCACTAAGACTCTAGGCAGCTTTTTATGCTTCTTCATCCATGAGGGGTCTCCTTTTTGAGCTAGTTTCAAAATAATTTGCTTTGGTCTAATGAATTTTATTGTTCCATATGTTTCTCAAGGACTCTCCACTAGTTTTTCAATGTTCTCTTGCTTTTGGAAGTGTCAAGATTCCAAAAAAGCTCTTCTAGGCTTGTTCTTGGTTATAGATCATACTCACTATTACGCACTAGAGGAATACTCACCTACAGGGCACCTAATGATGTCATGATGATGTTTAGATGGATTTCCTTGAGCTCCAATTGCTCAACATGTTCTCAAATGCATTAATATGCCTAAGAGAGCCTCTCCTAGGCTTGTTTAAGTGGTATATCACCCTTATTGCCTTACATTCAAAAGTATGCACCCATAGGTATCATTTACAAAGTTTTAGAGAAGATGTACAGAGGGATAGTGGACTAGTTTTGGTCTTCATGAAGAATTTGAGGTTGTATGTTATCATCTAAGCATGTTCAAGGCTCCTTGATAGCTCACTTGGTGTTGAGAAACCTATCCAAGCATAAGATTCTGAGTTTTGGTCTCTTGTCTCTGAAAACCCAAAACAAAGGCCCTATACATTTTGGAATGAGTTTATAATTTAGTTTCAAAGATCCTTTGATGATCCCAACTTCTTGACCTTGTAGCCTCTATAATGGTCAAGGCCCTTACCAATTTGGAAGAGGAGATACTAGAGGTAGAATGATCCTTAAAATCCCTCAAAATTGCTTATAAAACACTGAATTTGATCAATAACATCTACAGGATTGAGACTCCAACAAGATTTTTACCTAATGCCACAATCCCAATCCATGTCTTCATGTTTAAATGGTTTTGATGACACACAAAGAATATGAACAAGCTATAGAGAATCATTAGGGAAAGTTAATATTATTTTTGAGTTTTTTAGCACCCATAGGTACTCCCTTGTATGAAAAAGCAACACCTACAGCAGGGTATGATAGAGTTGCTTAGTTGTTCAAGGAAGTACCTAGTCTAGTGAATCCAAGATACACATTTAATGCCAAGAAATATATAGTGACAAGTCAAGTGATTGGGCACTCTCTCCAAAGGATTGATGGGCTTCGTATAATAAAGAACACCTACAGCAAGGTATTAAGAGGAAATGTCTTAGTCAACTAAGACAAAGTGGACAGTGAGCTTTTCTTAATGTTTTAATGATGTTCCAAGGGTGTTCAATGAGAATAGAAGTGAAAGGGGTATTATGTGACACAATATAGGTTCAATGAGGTATTTTTAACCATGAACAACCCCAATTTAATATTTTAAGGCTTCCCCTAAGCTAGCAACATCTACAAGCAGGGTCTTAGGTAGGGGTATCCTAGCCAAAGACTAGGCATAGAGTTGGTGTTGGTTTGAGGATTTCCAAGTGGGATTCAAGCATGAAGAGTATCTTATGATCTCAATAAATGAAAAGTGGATCCACACATACATAGAACAAGCACAGAATAGGCCTGAAATGTACCTACAGGGCAGTAACAGAAGTATCTCAGTCTGCCTAAACGGTGAGCAGGTCTAAGACTCGAGATGATAGAAGGAAACAAAATAAAATGGAAAAATTACTTAAAAGAGCCTTGAGAAATATTTTTACCTTTGTTTTAAAATTTTAAACATAAATTAAACACATAGGATGCATCCTTGAAAAGAGAAAATACAAAGAATAGAGTCAAAACTTGTTAACAAAGCCTTGTGGCCTAAGTACATAGGAGAGTGTGTGAGAGATTGGGGAGATAACTAGAGAGTGAAATCACCTTCACCATGGTAAATATAGTCTCATATCACCATAATTATGGATAATTATCAGATAAAGGATTTCAAAACAAGGGAAAACATAGTTCATCTCAAGATACCCCGGCAGATAGTGCATTCCTCAAGACAGTCTTGTCCTTTTGAAGCTTTGGAAGGTCAAAAATTATATTCAAGTGCTTAAAATTGGTAAAGAGAATATTCATAACATATATAACACCTAAAAAAAAATTATGATAAAAATAGGTCAATATGCCTCTATTTTATCTCAGAGGTAGGGCACTGTTCCCCTTGCACAGACCCTGCAAACTTGGAAAAGGAGACCAAAACATGAAGTAGAGGACCTGGTAACTTATCACAAAGGTTTGTGTAGTTGGAATAAACATGAAGAAACATGGTAAACCTAGTTATAATCTCTGAGGTCAAATAGGGTGCCCTAGGTAACAAGGGTTGCAGTCAAACCCAATGGACAGAGTTAAGGCCAAGGGGCCAAAGGGGGAATCATATTCATTCCCAAGATTAAAAAAGCATTAAAATGAATTGATTAATATTTATAGAGGTACAATAGATTTGTCTTGACTATCATCAAGTAGGTGAATCCATCAGAAGGTCATGGGGGGCTTAATTTACAATCAAGCCTAGACAACAAGGTCTAGGCCTAGTTTCAAAAGAGGGGTTCTTTTCATTTCTAGATCCTAATGAGATATCATGATGATTGAAACATGTTTTTTGGATGAGTATGAAGGTTTTTAAACCTTCACCTTGTAGATAAATCCACTAGGAAGCCATTTCATAACTTGAAATGAACTCAGACCTCACAGAATGCATGGAAATGGCACAAGTGACCAAATTAAGATGCTTGGAACTTCTCCAACACTTTGCATGGGACCTCAGCATGATCAGGGGACTTATGTAGGGTCCTTAATAATCCCTTAGAGTAATTATTGTATAACTTCAATGTGATAACTTTATGAATAAACACTAATGCCTAAAAGTGTTTGAAAACCCTTACAAACCCTCCTTAAAGACCCGATTGGTGAAATATAACAATTGAAGCATCCAAATGGGGTGTAAATGAAATGAAACCAACTTGAATCTATATATGACTCTCCAGGGACCTGAAACATATAGTTTAGTTATACCTTACATGTATGAATGAGGTACAATAGAGCTTGTTTTGACAAATTTGTGTGTTTTGTAGGTCTGGAAGAGTTTCAAATGATGCAACCATATTTGGGAGAGAGATTAGGACTTATTATAATTCTTAATTTCCATTTATTTATTTATATAATCTCCCAAGTGTGCCTACCATCCCTTTCATCTCAGCTAGTCTAGTGGGCAAATAGTGAACACTTAGTGAAAAATGGTGAAACTCCAATTGGGAAGCCTTTTAAGGCTTGATTGATGAACCTGATGACTTGAACACTCTTGACATGTGTCATTACTCCTTTTTCATGGATTAGATTAAAAAATTGGAAAGGTTTTGGGTGCCAAGTGTGAGAGGTGCATGAGAAGGAGTTATTTGTGACTATTTGAGATGATTGCTCATGGTCATAGGAATAAAAATGATTGAGGACCAATCCAATGCATGTGGAGAATTTTTAGTAAACCATCCCCCTCATATAAATCATTAGACCTAACCATATTTATTGGAGGAGTTTTGTGAAGGTAAATCATGAAAATAGTTTCTTATGCAAGCACAATAGCATCTACACCACATATGGAGTTAGACAAGTTGAGGGACATTTATCTTTGTTTTTATTGTAGGACATATCTCATGCCAAATTATATGATTGTTATAACTCCTTCTCCTTGATTGACAAGTGTATTAGTGACTATTGAGCTTCTCTTTCTCTCTCTCCTCTCATAATTGCTATAAATATTGGTCTTTTTGGTTGTTGTAGGGATCTCTCCACCTAGGTATGGCGAAGCCCTACCAAATTTTTGCCTTGAATTAATGAATAATGTTGTTTTACCTCATTCAATATTTCACTAAGTTCATGTTTTGGTTGTTGGTCTTGTGCAAGTGTATTTTGCTTACCTTCACATGTTACTCTTCTTAGTGCCTTGTGTGAATTAAAAGCTCTCTTTTGCAGGTCAGCAAGAAGTGTCTAATGTGGATCACATGTATAGTGAGTAGCTCACTCATTAAGTTTTCTAGAAGACCTATTTTCTAATTCATCCTAACCTAAGCTCTCTTTAAGACCCCATGCTTGAATCATTGATGTAGAAGAGCAGTGTTGAATTCGATGAAGTGTATGTGTGGGATTCTCCTTAGTTCCAAGTGCATTGTAAGTGGCATGAGTAGACCATCTATTAGGTGTATCACCTCCCCTATATTAGATTCATTTTCAATTATCCTTCTCCCTTTTCACCCCCCAAAATTTAGTAATAGGTTTGAGCTATAGTGATACATCAAGGGAGCTAGCCCTAATTTCGAGATCCACTTCAACTTTGGGTCACCCATAGCCTTGAGGTGGTTCCATTGTGCCACTTGAACGAGGAGAGACTTTTCATCTCCTCAAAGGGTGCAAGTTCAAGTGACAACATGTAGTAGAAAGGATGAATTTATTTGAGGTAGGTTGGAGTGAGTCTTAAAAAGAGGATGAATTTATCTATATATGGGGTGATAAAAGGGCCCTTTTCGGCATACAGAGCCCCATTATTTATCGCATTTTAACCATTCAATTAGTTGCATGTCCTTTTGATGGATTAGTGTGGGTGAAGAGTTCCACGACCCATCACTAGGGGAGAGGATTTATTTTATTGGAAATATGTCATCATGTATTTTGGGAGAGTATGCATTGGTTTATTGTCCATTTAGAAGATAGAGGGAAATATATATTAGTCCCTTATTTTTGATGTGGTCAAACAAAGGTCAAAGTCTAATGTTTTTTAAGTCAAATCAAGGTCAAAGTCTAATGTTTTGTATTATGTCACTTAAAGACACATTATAACTAACAACCCAATTTGTGAAATTATATTAAATATAATGTTTTTCAATATGTGTGCCTATTATGATTTGTTTTAATGGATTAATTAATTATTTTTATAGGTTAAAAGAGGGAGGGAAAACCTCACTCAACAAAAAAATATTATAATATTACTTTGATAAATTACAAAATTGGATAATATCTGAATTTCCAATAGCTTGTCTTCAAAAAAATTAATTATTGTTTTAA
Organism: Torreya grandis; assembly: GCA_037957365.1. Taxonomy (NCBI): domain Eukaryota; kingdom Viridiplantae; phylum Streptophyta; class Pinopsida; order Cupressales; family Taxaceae; genus Torreya; species Torreya grandis. The sequence goes on along the minus strand of JARHVA010005637.1, from coordinate 1,128,719 downwards.
TTGGTAAACAACTATTCTCGGTGACTATCACATGTAGACACCCTAAGGTTGGTCTTTAGAATTACACTTTGAAACTTATTTAAACAAGTGTGTTCAACTTATTAATATGTTATTGCTCGACACAAAAGTTCTATAGATATATCAAATCTTGTGGGACCTATCTTAAATTTTTTATACTACATTGATTAATGACTATTATCTTCTTCACAAACTTTGTGTTGAATAATTATATATGGCCTCAATATAACTACCCCAGTATGTTTGACTTTGAAAAATCTTTCTATTAAAATAAAAAGTTGCTCCAAACTCCAGTGTATGCCCAAAATATTACAATTTCTCAATCAACTTCTCCAAAGAAGAAGAAAAAACTCCCATATGAAAATCAAATATATGTCAAACTTAAGGTTGAACATTAATGGTTAATATCTAGAAGCCATTATAACCCACCAACACCCCTCGATGTCATTTACATCAATAAGATTGATTTATGAAGATCTTACAAGAATTCTTTGATCAATTTTATGTATTGCATTTTGGTAAAGTTCTTGAAAAATAAATTATTCTTTAAACTGAGATGATGTTTTTCATAAAAGATAAAAGAAACCTATTTACAATCAATGAATAACACAAAAGTAAATAATATTTGGTAATGGATTTATGCATGTTAGCTAGTATCCATAATTCAACATGGTTATCCAACCAATAGTTGATCGGAATAAGACTTCACCACTTCTATAAATTAAAGAGCATTTTAAAAATAAAAATCCTTATAACATAAATTAAACCTAAATTATTTTTTTATCAAAAGGTAGTTTAAATCACATCACCAAGCACTAAGCAAATCATTCTTCACTAAAAGAAATAAACATAAAAGTAGGAGCCTTCTCAATTGCACCCTCAAAAAACACATGTACTCATTTGTAACTCAAAAGGCATGAGCCAAATACAAAATATCTATTCCTAAGCTTCTAACCAAGTACCTATAGGGCTAGATTTTATTTTATGAATAGTGCTTGAATTTTGAACATAACAATTGGCAATGCAATGTGGAGTATTTCTTGTGGCACATTTTCAAGTTGGTGATGCCATGAAAGGTTTTGTATTACAATTAGATTTAGAAAATATAAAAACTAATAAAAATAATAAAACTTTGTAGTAAATATGACACCTTACATATTATGAAACGTCATATGAAATTTCTTTTATTTTATCATCCATTGGAAAAAATTTCACTTTAATTTACTATATAAATATAAGAAGTTGTTGGAATTATGGTAACTACAAACTCATAGAATTTTTATTTTCTTTTTAGCTCTCTCACACCCTTGCATTTCATGATCATCTTAACTCTATTCTCTCAATTTCCAAGGTTTCACATCTAACCTCATGAATAAAAGCAAGGTTTGAAATTACCTAGACAAGTCACAATGACTTTTCAAATGTATCTTAGAAATATATTTTAATAAAAAGGCAATGATCATGCCAATGAAAGAATACCATGGACCATTAATGTGTCATTACTTTGGTCAAAGACATTAAAAAAATTTGTGCACTTAAATTTTGCAATCGAGCCCCATTAGGAATATGTTTAGTTGAAAAGTATCTAATAACATACAAAGAGTTATTATATTTGGGAGACTAATTTTTGCACCAAATGGAGAATTACGGATCCACTCCATTTATCAACAATATCCTCCATCTCCTATTCAATACCATCACTAATAAGATACCCAAGAAGTGAATATACTCTGAACATAAAATTCTAACCAATTGACTGTAACAAACCGAAATTACTACATTGCTTAGGTGGCATACAAACCCATGTCTTGTTTTACAAAATATTCAAAAGCTATAAGTTTCATCATTAATTTTGAGAAAGATATATGTATGTATGTATCTATTTATGTATGTATGTATGTATGTATAATCCCATAACTTTCTCTGAACAAACTAAAATCAAAGAAGTAAAAAAACTTAGTAGACTATAATCTATAATGTGGGAAGCTCGTAATGGCAAACATTTTATTCATTAAATATAAATGAATTATCAGCAACAAGAACATGGATATCATATCAGTCATGGGATTTGAAAGAATATGTGTAATAATTAAAAACTGACCAGTTTGAAATATTGTAACCAACTCCTCTTGAGTTAATTCTTAAACTCGGTAAATGGATAATATTGCTATTCACACTATAATTTAGTGGTGAAATAAAAAATGAAGAAAGCTAACTGAGAACATCAAAACCTTGAAAAAATACCATTTTAGCTCTATCCATGACCTGAGTTGGGATGATGCACTACTCTCAACTATACAAACTAGGAAAAAGATTAACCTAAAAGATGAGATGACCTTAAAATCCTTACAGCTCACCATGTTGCAAGAAAATTGCAGACAAAGTGCTGACACCATACCATGAATTTTAGGATGAATGTTATATGCACATTGTCTTTAATGACACATGGTGTTATCACCTCTCCATCTAGCTCAATCCTCAAGAAATCAAAGCTAAATTAAACTTTTTAGTACCTTCTTATTTGGGCGTCTCTCAACAAGTTCATACATCCACTTAGATAGTCAAAGGAGACCCTTATACCCATAATGTAGCGCTCCAACAAGCAATAGTAGAAAGAAAGCCATTGGAACTCACTTGCATATTTTAGTGAGTATTTCCTGCAAGAAAGATAGAAACCAAGGGCAACACCATTAAAGTCCTAGAACACAATACCATTGGATATATGAATAGGTATCAAACACAATCGTATGTACAGAACTGTTAGGTTGTGGAGCTAAAAGCTTCACTGATGCAGACATGGAGGAGGTTGCAGGAGAGTTGCAGAAGTGTCAGAAGTGTTTGGCGTTGGTCTGGCCAACCGGCGTCGGCAGGGTAAGACAGGAAGGCAACCGACGTCGGTCATGGATCGGCCGGCGTCAGCGACCCCCAGGCGGACAGGGACCGGCGTCGGTCGCCTGTGTGGTTCGACTGCGAGCTAATTACGGGCAGTGAGCTAACGAACCAAGTGTTTGCATGATGAGTGCTAATTTTAGACTCATAGCTGCGGATCTAATTATGGTAATTAGATGTCTAATCATTGTTTGGATGAGATCTATATAATAGACTCATGGTTGTATTGGAAAAGCATTCTAGTTTGAGTTGAGCAAAGTTTGCTCCTTCTGTGTGTGAAGTGAGTAAGGGTGCTCCTCCTAGTTCCCTATCAGTGCCAAGCTTGGTACTGGTTGGAGAATCATAAGGACTTGGTGAGGCAAGGACAAGGGTTCTTCAGGGTGTAGAGTGATCTACATGGTAAGTAAGATCGTTGATCTGCAGGTGTATGTGTGTGCAAGGTCAAGGTTCACAGGTGAGCAGAACCGTTGTTTGATTTGCAGGTGTGCAAGGTCATATAGACAGCAACACAACAGGGAGCAGTATCAGGCAGGATCTACTTGGAGTACAGGTGTGTACTCGGATAGAGCAAGAGAGGAAGGCAAGGGAGTTCCTTCCATAAGTATGGTCTGTTGAATTGCAGGGTGTTCCATATTCATGGGAGATCTACTTGAAGTACCTTGAGTACTTGTGGAGCACGTGGAGTGCTTGTGGAGTGCGTGGAGCACTTGTGTTGTGCGTGGAGCACGGGAGGTGAACACCAACTCTGTATTTTAAGTTGGGTGTTGGGACCTGTGAGAGGGAGAGCTTTGGGGAGAAGAATTACTGTTCACTTGAGGTGTGGGAAACCTCTGTAAGGTGGTGGAGAAGAAGTGGCATCTTCTTTATTGTATTCTTTTCTGTATAAAGTGTTAATACAATTTGTGTATTGTCTCTCATATCTTGTGTTATTCTGAATTCTAGTTACTTGGTGAATCTGGTTAATTTCCGCATATTAAGTTGCTTGGTTTGGTAATCAAATTGTGTGCTTCCGGTTTATCTCCCAACAAGTGGTATCAGAGCTAAGGTTGGAGGAAGCAGGTTTTGTGTTTGGTTACAGGGCACTCTCAGGGGTTTTTAATCGAGTGGGAGCAGAGCAACAGTAGATCAAAGTAAGCTAAGAATGGAGGAGTTGAAAAGCACAGATGGTTACTCACGGTCCTATGGAAAGAAAGAGCAGGTAAAAGACTATTGTTGGTTGGTAGCAGATCAGCATGAAGGAACTGAAAAAGCAGATGTTGCAGGTGTTATTGCACAGGATGTTCTTGGAGGTTTCCTGGATAAAGTTGAATCTTGGATAAAAGATTCGGTTGCCTCTTTCCATGCAGTTCCAGGTAGAGGAGCTGGTGAGCCTTGCCAAAGAATTGGCAAAGGGGAAGTGAAGCTGAAATTACAGGCGGCCAACACACAGGTGTTGATGAAGGTCATGCAGGTCCCAGGTTTGGAGATATGGCTAATTTCTTCAAAAAGATTGGGTGATGAGAGATGCATAAGAACTCTCACAGCGGATGCACTTGAATTAGCTGGTGGTAAGAAAACAGGTACCCTTTATCTACTTGTTTATATTACTGATTCTTCTTTTGTTGCGGAGACGTGGCTTCGTAGGCTTGGTCACATGAGCAGGAAGGAGATGCATGTTCTTAAGCGGAAGACGGATATATTTGACAGGCTTAAGAACTGGAAAGCCTTGGTGTTTATGGAGGAGATGGCGGACAGAACCCAGTGGATGTGGCTGGATACTTCTGAGCAGGGTAGTTTGGACATGGGTTTTGATTCAAAGAAGCTCGCGGGTAAAAAGTCATCACTCACAGGTGAACACAGATACCGATGTCGGTCAGGAGGAACCGGCGTCGAACAGACAGGTGCCGATGTCGGTCATGTGCAGACCGAAGCCGGCGATGTCGGGTAGGGTAAGACCGATGTCGGTCATGGGACCGACGTCGGCAGTATGTAAGACCGATGTCGGTTATGAGGACCGACGTCGGCAGTAGGGACACCAGCGCTGGCAGGTTGGTAGTCAGGTACAGATGCATGGAACTGACGTCGGTCGGATGCAGACTGTGGGGTGACCGAGGTCGGTCACTGTAACGGATTTTGGGTGGACAGCACGCTGTCATGGAGTCTCAAACACCCATACGGAGGACTGAAGACGTAAGTAGGCCCTTAAATTCGTTGTTCCTCTTCTTTATACATGTTGCTGATTGTAGAGCAGGAAGGATCCAAGAAACAGGTGTGAGCTTGGCATGGATGAGGATATGATTCCTTGGAGGAGAACCAAACAGATGTGTTTGGGTAGGGTTGCCAGCTGATATGAAAGCACAGAGACGAATGGATACCTTAGTAGAAGAATAGAGAGAACGGATACGTGAGACAGAAGATCAGGTATATGGTCTTGAGGAGCTGCAGGACAGTGGTACAGGTTTTGACAGGTGGAGGACGAAGCATGGCTTCAGTCAGTGTCAGGTAACTACTGTGGTTTGTCTTACCAGGTGGATGATGAGTCATGACATCATTCTGTTGCTGTATGTGGATGGTATGTTTTGCTATAGCAGTTTTGTACATACAGGGTTTTGCTGAGCTAAGGGTAAGATTAGTTCAGTGGCATGTCAGGAGGAGTTTGGAGCAGCGGAATTCTTTGACATGGGAGACATGGAGATCACAGGTTGATTTTGTCTCGAGTGGGAGCTGATGTGAATCAGGTGTTGGCGAGGTTCAGGTTGCAGAGCCGAAGCACACTAAGGGCTGGACAGGTACAGTGTCCAAAATCACATGAGGTCTGGTATAGACCTGAGTATTCCCATGCAGTGGGAGCTGTCAGAGAGTTAGGAGCCAATTCGGGGAAGTGGGTTCTCAGGTACTTGAGAGGGACTGGCAGCAGGGATTCATGCTATGCAGGGTCAGGACTTCACTACATGTGTTTGTAGGTTCGGATGTGGCAGGGTACTCGGATGACATGTGGTACATCACAGATTGTGTGGTGAGTTGTCTTCAGGATTGATCTTGAAGAGGGATACAAACCAGGAAACAGATTAGACAGAGTACAGGTACAGGTACAGTGCAGCTATTTATCTCCAAGTGGGAGATTGTTAGGTTGTGGAGCTAAAAGCTTCACTGATGCAGACATGGAGGAGGTTGCAGGAGAGTTGCAGAAGTGTCAGAAGTGTTTGGCGTTGGTCTGGCCAACCGGCGTCGGCAGGGTAAGACAGGAAGGCAACCGACGTCGGTCATGGATCGGCCGGCATCGGCGACCCCCAGGCGGACAGGGACCGGCGTCGGTCGCCTGTGTGGTTCGACTGTGAGCTAATTACGGGCAGTGAGCTAACGAACCAAGTGTTTGCATGATGAGTGCTAATTTTAGACTCATAGCTGCGGATCTAATTATGGTAATTAGATGTCTAATCATTGTTTGGATGAGATCTATATAATAGACTCATGGTTGTATTGGAAAAGCGTTCTAGTTTGAGTTGAGCAAAGTTTGCTCCTTCTGTGTGTGAAGTGAGTAAGGGTGCTCCTCCTAGTTCCCTATCAGTGCCAAGCTTGGTACTGGTTGGAGAATCATAAGGACTTGGTGAGGCAAGGACAAGGGTTCTTCAGGGTGTAGAGTGATCTACATGGTAAGTAAGATCGTTGATCTGCAGGTGTATGTGTGTGCAAGGTCAAGGTTCACAGGTGAGCAGAACCGTTGTTTGATTTGCAGGTGTGCAAGGTCATATAGACAGCAACACAACAGGGAGCAGTATCAGGCAGGATCTACTTGGAGTACAGGTGTGTACTCGGATAGAGCAAGAGAGGAAGGCAAGGGAATTCCTTCCATAAGTATGGTCTGTTGAATTGCAGGGTGTTGCAGATTCATGGGAGATCTACTTGAAGTACCTTGAGTACTTGTGGAGCACGTGGAGTGCTTGTGGAGTGCGTGGAGCACTTGTGTTGTGCGTGGAGCACGGGAGGTGAACACCAACTCTGTATTTTGAGTTGGGTGTTGGGACCTGTGAGAGGGAGAGCTTTGGGGAGAAGAATTACTGTTCACTTGAGGTGTGGGAAACCTCTGTAAGGTGGTGGAGAAGAAGTGGCATCTTCTTTATTGTATTCTTTTCTGTATAAAGTGTTAATACAATTTGTGTATTGTCTCTCATATCTTGTGTTATTCTGAATTCTAGTTACTTGGTGAATCTGGTTAATTTTCGCATATTAAGTTGCTTGGTTTGGTAATCAAATTGTGTGCTTCCGGTTTATCTCCCAACAAGAACAATATAATCAAATTTTAATTACAATTTTGTTTTGATTTTTGAAAAAAGTTACAATAATCAATAAACCAATATGTTGAAAATGTTAGGCAGCTAGAGATGGCCTATATTGTACATGGATTCAGTCACAGTTTACTCAGGCATACTAAGTTATATGAAATGTAATATAAAAGGTAAGTATGAATCTCACTATATCTAGCTCTCTTAAAGCATTACAAATAATATACATCGCAATCCCCCTGTCCCACCTACCCCCAGCACCCCTCCTTAGCTTTTGATTTGTTGTCAATGCCAACAGAAGTAAAACACTACTAGCCAAATATGAAAACTACAATAGCGAAAGAGCAACATTCATAAAAGCCTCACATCTAAAGTGGGACCTTCAAAATACGGCGAAGAGAAGGAAGAGTCCCCTTTCTAATCACCCATTGTTGAAAAATAAGTTATTCACAAAACTTATTTTTGATGAAACAAAGATCTTTCTCCCACATCTCCATTTAGCGCATATCTAAATTAAAAAAAACTCAAATACATAACCATATCTATCTGTATGGTTAATTGAACTCTAACGTATAATTGACTTTGTTTACTGTTAGCAAATTTAACCAGACATTCCATTCCTTCCCATCTTTTACTATTTTCCAACAAAGAATAATATTAATCCAGCTATTAACAAGGGTTTTGACTTTTGAATAAAGAAAGAATGCAAATCTAATTCCATGCATAAAAACACAAAAGTTACTAGATCCAAAATGATTTCTCATAAAAAAACAAGAACACAATGAAATATTCTAAAGGGAGCTCCACTTTCACTAATAAAACAACCTACATTACATTCTACAGTCTTCCCTTGCCTCTAATAGGCGAGGAGACAACCATGTAAACACTCTATTGTTGCTCTATTTCTCCCTACACACTCTCCCAAAACCTTAATCTCCACAATAATGTTAATGTTTCCCTAACATGAAAGCATAAATGCTTTTTTATCTTAAAAACTTTTCATGCTTTAATACATACATGACCCACCTCCCCTTACACATTCTCATTCTAACTATATGGCTAAAAACCTTGGGAAACATTTTCAAACTTCCTAATACACAAAGTTCCATAGTCCCAAGGCAAAAGCTTAAGACCTTATCAGTAAGAAACCAAGCAGAAGGCATCATCCACAATAAAATTCAATTTGCACATTATAACTATAGATATGTTTTCATGTTACGAATAAGCTTTGGACAAGTTAATAAATAAATAATTTTTTGTTTCCACTAGTTCATATCTTATATGTCTCATCCAACCTACCATATGTGACAACTAAATGTATGGATAGATATTTTGCCTAGGCATGCAATAAAATTATGACCTATAAAAGGTAGAATGCAATTGTTTAAATATCTACCATAATAAGTATTTTGCTCTTGTTTGGTCTAATTCTTGCTGCTAAAATATAAACAAATGGTGAACAATGTGATATAGGTTTCCTTTTGTCTCTTCCCTTCGGATATATGTTGTTCATCTTCATCATACCATAGGCTATGACAGGAGCTTTTCTA